>JAWVGU010000073.1:0-10000 GCA_037039885.1 Miamiensis avidus
ACCCCAACCCCAACCCCAACCCCAACCCCAACCCCAACCCCAACCCCAACCCCAACCCCAACCCAACCCCAACCCCAACCCCAACCCCAACCCCAACCCCAACCCCAACCCCAACCCCAACCCCAACCCCAACCCCAACCCAACCCCAACCCCAACCCCAACCCCAACCCCAACCCCAACCCCAACCCCAACCCCATATTATCATTAGAATATTATATTTTTATAAGTATAATTATAAAGTTACTAATAAAAATATATCATAAAGAAAATATTTTACCTTAATAAATAATTTTACTTATATGAATATATAAAATATAAATAATACAATATGAGTTAATAAAATAAAATAATAAAGTATAACTGTCTTCAAAAAAAAATGAATAAAAATATATTTCAAAAAATTTAATTTTGTTTTTTTCACATTTTTCTGCATATATTGATTAGTGATTTTTTATTATTTTTTGAACACATAGTTTATTTTTTTTAGAAAATTAATGATTTGTTAGAACAAAAAAAATGATTATTTTACTAAATATATATACTCGAAATAAATCAAATAATTAATATTCAGTCTATACTTAAAGTGGTGACTAGGTAATTTAAAAGTATAATTTTATCATTTTTAGATAAAGGATATTCTTATATCATTTTTTTCTCTAATATATCCATCTTAAATTAAAAAGTATAGAAGACCATTAAAATTTTCTTTGTTAAAATGACAATACATTCTTTAGAATTGTATTTAACAATTTTCGGGACGATTAAAGATATAGAATGTTAATGAAATGAAAAAATTTATAAAGAATCAAGAATAGATTTAACTTAGAGTTTAATGAATTTATTAATTTTTTAAGATTTCTAAAACATTATAAATATATTATTATTCTAAAAGTCAAAATTTTAGCCAAATAACTTTGAGAAACTGTTCCAATATCAGAAAATTGTGAAGAAGATGCCTCATATCCCAATTTTCAAATAATTATAACTTTAAATTTTCAGAAGGATATATTTTTTTTCTTTTAGATGGATTAAGCTAAAATTTATGTGCCTAAAATAAGGATATATTATTCAGAGATTAAGAAAATTAGATAAAAAAGGAAAATGTGAATTACATATATCTGAACTGTTTTAAAAAAAATTCTAGTAAAATATTTATATTTCATATTTATATAAATCTATAATAATAACGTGTATATATAACTGTAACTAGATACTTGAATATTATTGTATAAATAAATAAATTAAATAATAAAAATATAATTTTACTTATATTAAAACTTTGTAAATTTTGATATGGTGAATTCAGCTGCTAATATCAATATATTAATCAGCAAAAGAAGTTAAAAAGAATGGATGACTCTATCAAAGATAATATCCTGAATCAAGATATTATTATTTATAAAAAAATTATTACCGAAGAAGATATTTTCCAAGTGATTAGCAATAATAAAACTAAATCCCCCGAAACAAAAAAAAATAATTAGAGAAAAAGATCATATGAAAAATTTCAATAAGTTTAATAAACTTCTATTTAATGATAATATAGCAAAAATTAAAAAAAAATTTTGAAATTAATTTATTTCTAATTTAACACTATTTTCTTAATAATTTAAATATATGAGTATTTAGTTTTATAATAATTTGTTGAGAATTAAAACTAATATTTAAAATAATTATATATTATTTAATTTAGTGTATTTTATAAATAGGTTATCACTTAATTAATATTTTAATAATCTAATCAATTGTGAACAAATAAATTCAATTGTAGAAAACAATCCGGCTACCTTGAAAGATAAATACTATTTATAATTTATATATATAAAATAATTTGAAAATTAATTGTTTTTGCTATATTAATATTAAATAAAAAATTGTGATATATAAATGCTAATCAAATTTGTATGAATAAGACTTATTTAAGTTGAGCAGCGTAATGTATTAGTTATTAAAGCATATGATATATATTAATAAAATAAAATATTTAAATAATAAGATAAAAAATAGATTAGTCATTTTAATTCTATTTAAATATTAAAAATATAATATATCGTATTAGAAATGATTAATAATTAATAAAAAAAAATAGAAACTAATAAAAAATTTAATAAACAAATAAAAAAAAAAACATTCAATCAATCAATCAAGTGACAGACTAAAAAATAAATATAAAGCATAAATTTATGGGAAATAGTTGTTTTACTTAGAAGAATAAAAAATTATAAAAAATAATAAATATATAATAAGAATTAGATGCTTAGAAATAATTATTTGTTATAATAAAAATAAAAAATGAAAGGATAATAAATAAATATATAGTTTAATAAATATATGAGAAATTTGTGAAAAAAGGCATTAAATAAGAATTAAAAAAAATTTAATAAATAGATGAGTTATTATTAGCTAATGAAATAACCATCAATTTAAGGTAAATATTAAATATATCTAATATAATATATTGGATATTTTGGTGTTTTAATCCGACTATTTAATATTTTAAGAATATATTTTATGGATAAATAAAATGTAATAATATATTATAATTTTTTAATTTTTTTTAAGATATAGATTTTAAAATGTATGATTAATAAATAATGATAATAAAATAAAAATATACGTATTATTATCATTAAAATACTATAAATCTCGAAACCATAAAATGTCAAACATTCGCAAATTTAAAAATAAAATAATTTCGTCAATTTTACTTTTATTTTTTAAAATAATTATTAACTTACTATATTTATTATACTCCATCATTATTTTATAATTATAAATAAAATGTATAACTAAAAAATTAATTATTTTTAATAGAAATAATAATATTGGTGATGAAGGATGCACTTAATTTGGAAAATCACTTGAAAAACTTATAAATCTAACTTCTTTAAACATTATTTTAGCGTACTATTTTTTTTTAAATTGAGAAAATTATATTTATAATAGAAATTTCAGCTTCAAAGAAATAGCAAATTTTTCTTCCTTTATTTTATTAATTTCATAATTAAAAAATATTGAATGTTTTTTTGTTTTAAAATTTGCGAGTATATTATTTATAAATTATTATCATATTATAATTAATAATTGTTTTTCTATTGAATATTTAATTTCTACAAATCTCGAAACCATAAAAGGTCAAACATTCGCAAATTTAAAATGAAATAATTTCGTCATTTTTACTTTTTATTTTTTAATATAATCATTTAATTCCAATATTTATAATACTCCATAATTATTAAATAATTGAAAATAAAATGTAAAACTAAATAATTAATTATTTTTAATAGGCAAAATAATATTGGTTAGGAAGGATGCACTTAATTTGGAAAATCATTTGAAAAACTTAAAAACCTAACTTCTTTAAACATTATTTTAGCGTACTATTTTTTTTTAAATGAAGAAAATTATATTTATAATAGAAATTTCAGCTTCAAAGAAATAGCAAATTTTTTTTCCTTTATATTATTAATTTCATAATTAAAAAATATTGAATGTTTATTTATTTTAAAATTTGTGAGGATATTATTTTTAAATTATTATCATATTATAATTAATAATTACTTTTCTATTGAATATTTGATTTCTACAAATCTTGAAACTATAATAGGTCAAACATTCGCAAATTTAAAAATGAAATAATTTCGTCAATTTTACTTTTATTTTTTAAAATAATCATTTACTTCCAATATTTATTATACTCCTTTATTATTAAATAATTATAAATAAAATATAAAACTAAAAATTAATAATTTTTAATAGTTGGAATAAAATTGGTTAGGAAGGATGCACTTAATTTGGAAAATCAGTTGAAATATTTACTAACCTAACTTATTTAAAAGTTAATTTATGGTACTATTATTATTAATATGGAGAAAATTATATTTATTATGGAAATTTCAGCTTCAAAGAAATAGCAAATTTTTCTTCCTTTATATTATTAATTTCATAATTAAAAAATATTGAATGTTTATTTATTTTAAAATTTGTGAGGAAATTATTTTTAAATTATTATCATATTATAATTAATAATTGCTTTTCTATTGAATATTTAATTTCAACAAATCTCGAAACCATAAAAGGTCAAACATTCGCAAATTTAAAAATGAAATAATTTCGTCAATTTTACTTTTATTTTTTAAAATAATCATTTACTTCCAATATTTATTATACTCCATCATTATTAAATAATTGTAAATAAAATATAAAACTAAATAATTAATTATTTTTAATAGGAATAATAATATTGGTGATGAAGGATGCACTTAATTTGGAAAATCACTTGAAAAACTTACTAACCTCACTTCTTTAGACATTATTTTAGGGTACTATTTTTTATTAAATGGAGAAAATTATATTTATAAGTGAAATTTCAACTTCAAAGAAATATAAAATTTTTATTCCTTTATTTTTTTAATTTCATAATTAAAAAATATTGAATGTTTTTTTATTTAAAATTTGTGAGGATATTATTTATAAATTATTATCATATTATAATTAATAATTGCTTTTCTATTGAATATTTAATTTCTACAAATCTCGAAACCATAAAAGGTCAAACATTCGCAAATTTAAAAATGAAATAATTTCGTCAGTTTTACTTTTATTTTTTAATATAATCATTTACTTACAATATTTATTATACTCCATCATTATTAAATAATTGAAAATAAAATGTAAAACTAAATAATTAATTATTTTTAATAGGAATAATAATATTGGTGATGAAGGATGCACTTAATTTGGAAAATAACTTGAAAAACTAATAAACCTAACTTCTTTAAAAATTAATTTAGAGTACTATTTGTATTAATATAGATAAAATTATATTTATAATAGAAATTTCAGCTTTAATAAAATAGGAAATTTTTCTTCCTTTGTTTTATTAATTTCATAATTTAAAAATATTGAATGTTTATTTATTTTAAAATTTGTGAGGATATTATTTCTAAATTATTATCATGTTATAATTAATAATTGCTTTTCTATTGCATATTTAATTTCTACAAATGTCGAAAACATAAAAGGTCAAATATTCGCAAATTTAAAATGAAATAATTTTGTCAATTTTACTTTTATTTTTTAATATAATCATTTACTTACAATATTTATAATACTCCATGATTAATAAATAATTATAATTAAAATGTAAAACTGTAAATTAATTATTTTTAATAGAGTAAATAATATTGGTGAGGAAGGATGCACTTAATTTGGAAAATCACTTGAAAAACTTACTAACCTAACTTCTTTAAACATTAATTTAGAGTACTATATTTATTAATATGGATAAAATTATATTTATTATGGAAGATTCAGCTTCAAAGAAATAGCAAATTATTCTTCCTTTATTTTATTAATTTCATAATTAAAAAATATTGAATGTTTTTTTATTTTAAAATTTGTGAGGATATTATTTCTAAATTATCATCATTTTATTATTAATAATTGCTTTTCTATTGCATATTTAATTTCTATAAATCTCGAAACTATAATAGGTCAAACATTCGCAAATTTAAAAATGAAATAATTTTGTCAATTTTACTTTTATTTTTTAATATAATAATTTACTTACAATATTTATTATACTCCATCATTATTAAATAATTATAAATAAAATGTAAAACTAAAAAATTAATTATTTTTAATAGGCAAACTAATATAGATTAGTAAGTATGCACTTAATTTGGAAAATCACTTGAAAAACTTATAAATCTAACTTCTTTAAACATTATTTTAGCGTACTATTTTTTTTTAAATTGAGAAAATTATATTTATAATAGAAATTTCAGCTTCAAAGAAATAGCAAATTTTTCCATCTTTATTTTATTAATTTCATAATTAAAAAATATTGAATGTTTTTTTGTTTTAAAATTTGCGAGTATATTATTTATAAATTATTATCATATTATAATTAATAATTGTTTTTCTATTGAATATTTAATTTCTACAAATCTCGAAACCATAAAAGGTCAAACATTCGCAAATTTAAAAATGAAATAATTTCGTCATTTTTACTTTTTACTTTTTAATATAATCATTTAATTCCAATATTTATAATACTCCATAATTATTAAATAATTATAATTAAAATGTAAAACTGTAAATTAATTATTTTTAATAGAGTAAATAATATTGGTTAGGAAGGATGCACTTAATTTGGAAAATCACTTGAAAAACTTAAAAACCTAACTTCTTTAAACATTATTTTAGCGTACTATTTTTTTTTAAATGAAGAAAATTATATTTATAATAGAAATTTCAGCTTCAAAGAAATAGCAAATTTTTCTTCCTTTATATTATTAATTTCATAATTAAAAAATATTGAATGTTTATTTATTTTAAAATTTGTGAGGATATTATTTATAAATTATCATCATTTTATTATTAATAATTGCTTTTCTATTGAATATTTAATTTCTACAAATCTCGAAACCATAAAAGGTTAAACATTCGCAAATTTAAAATGAAATAATTTCGTCATTTTTACTTTTATTTTTTTTTAATATTATTATTTACTTACAATATTTATAATACTCCATAATTATAATTAAAATGTAAAACTGTAAATTAATTATTTTTAATAGAGTAAATAATATTGGTTAGGAAGGATGCACTTAATTTGGAAAATCACTTTAAAAACTTAAAAACCTAACTTCTTTAAACATTATTTTAGCGTACTATATTTTTTTAAATGGAGAAAATTTTATTTATAATAGAAATTTCAGCTTCAAAGAAATAGGAAATTTTTCTTCCTTTATTTTATTAATTTCATAATTATAAAATATTGAATGTTTTTTTATTTTAAAATTTGTTAGGATATTATCTATAAATTATTATCATATTATAATTAATAATTGCTTTTCTATTGAATATTTAATTTCTACAAATCTCTAAACCATAAAAGGTCAAATATTCACAAATTTAAAAATGAAATAATTTTGTCAATTTTACTTTTATTTTTTAATATAATCATTTACTTACAATATTTATGATACTCCATCATTATTAAATAATTGAAAATAAAATGTAAAACTAAAAAATTAATTATTTTTAATAGAGTAAATAATATTGGTTAGGAAGGATGCACTTAATTTGGAAAATCACTCGAAAAACTTATAAACCTAACTTCTTTAAACATTAACTTAGAGTACTATTTTTATTAATATGGATAAAATAATATTTATAATGGAAATTTCTGCTTCAAAGATATAGCAAATATTTCTTCCTTTATATTATTAATTTCATAATTAAAAAATATTGTATGTTTATTTATTTTAAAATTTGTGATGATATTATTTTTAAATTATTATCATATTATAATTAATAATTGCTTTTCTATTGAATATTTAATTTCTATAAATCTCGAAACCATAAAAGGTCAAACATTCGCAAATTTAAAAATAAAATAATTTCGTCAATTTTACTTTTATTTTTTAAATAATTATTAACTTACTATATTTATTATACTCCATCATTATTTTATAATTTTAAATAAAATGTAAAACTGAAATTAATTATTTTTAATAGGGATAATTAAATTGGTGATGAAGGATGCACTTAATTTGGAAAATCACTTGACAATCTTAAAAATCTCACTTCTTTAAATATTAATTTAGAGTACTATTATTTATAATATGGAGAAAATTATATTTATTAAGGAAATTTCATTTTCAAAGAAATTGCAAATTTTTCTTCCTTTATTTTATTTATTTTATAATTAAAAAATATTGAATGTTTTTTTATTTTAAAATTTGAGAGGATATTATTTATAAATTATTATCATATTATAATTAATAATTGCTTTTATATTGCATATATAATTTTTACAAATATCTAAACCATAAAAGGTCAAACATTCGCAAATTTAAAAAGGAAATAATTTTTTTAATTTTACTTTTTATTTTTTAAAATAATTTACTGCACCTATTTATTATATTCCATCATTATTTTATAATTATAAATAAAATTTTAAACTGGAATTTATTATTTTTAATAGGAATAATAATATTGCTGATGAAGGATGCACTTAATTTGGAAAATCATTTGAAAAACTTACAAACCTCACTTCTTTAAACATTAACTAACGGTACTATTTTTTTTAAATGGAGAAAATTATATTTATTATAGAATTTTCAGCTTCAAAGAAATAGCAAATTTTTCAACCTTTGTTTTATTAATTTATAATTAAAAAATATTGATATTTTTTTAAATAATTTGTGAGGATATTATTTATAAATTATTATCATATTATAATTAATAATTGCTTTTCTATTGCATATTTAATATCTTCAAATCTCGAAACCTTAAAAGGTCAAACTTTTGCAAATTTAAAAATGAAATAATTTCGTCAATTTTACTTAAATTTTTTAAAATAATCATTTACTTCCAATATTTATTATACTCCATCATTATTAAATAATTATAATTAAAATGTAAAACTAAAAATTAATTATTTTTAATAGGAGAAATAATATTGGTTAGGAAGGATGCAATTAATTTGGAAAATCACTTTAAAAACTTATAAACCTAACTTCTTTAAACATTGATTTAAGGTATTAATTTTATTAATATGGATAAAATTATATTTATTAAGGAAATTTAATCTTCAAAGAAATATAAAATTTTTCTTCCAAATATTGAATGCTTTTTTATTTTCAAATTTGTGATGATATTATTTCTTATTATCATATCATAATTAATAATTTCTTTTCTATTGCATATTTAATTTCAGTAATCTCCTAACCATAAAAGGTCAAACATTCGCAAATTTAAAAATAAATTAATTTCGTGAATTTTACTTTTATTTTATTATATAAATCATTTACTTCCAATATTTATTATACTCCATCATTATTAAATAATTATAAATATAATGTAAAACTGAACATTAATTATTTTTAATAGAATAAATAATATTGGTTAGGAAGGATGCACTTAATTTGCAAAATCACTTGAAAAACTTACAAACCTCACTTATTTAGACATTGAGTTTTAGTACTATTTTTTCTTAAATGGAAAAAATTATATTTATTAAGGAAATTTAAGCTTCAAAGAAATAGAAAACTTTTCTTCCCTGCTTTATTATTTTCATAATTAAAAAATATTGAATGTTTTTTTATTTTAAAATTTGTGAGGATATTATTTCTAAATTATTATCATATTTTAATTAATAATTGCTTTACTATTGCATATTTAATTTCTACAAATGTCGAAACCATAAAAGGTCAAACATTCGCAAATTTAATAATAAAATAAAATCGTCAATTTTACTTTTATTTTTTAAAATAATCATTTACTTCCAATATTTATTATATTCTATCATTATTTAATAATTATAAATAAAATGTAAAACTGAAAATTATTTATTTTTAAAAGTGGTAATAAAATTGGTGATGAAGGATGCAGTTAATTTGGAAAATCATTTGAAAAACTTACAAACCTCACTTTTTTAAAAGTTAATATAAGGTACTATTTTTATTATAACCGAGAAAATTTTATTTATAATAGAAATTTCATCTTCAATGAAATTGCACATTTTTCTTCCTTTGTTTTATTAATTTCATAATTAAAAAATAATGAATGTTTTTTTATTTTAAAATTTGAGAGGATATTATTTATAAATTATTATCATATTATAATTAATAATTACTTTTATATTGCATATTTAATTTCAACAAATCTCGAAACCATAAAAGGTCAAACATTCGTAAATTTAAAAATGAAATAATTTCGTCAATTTTACTTATATTGTTTTTAAATATTCATTTACTTCCAATATTTATTATATTCCATCATTATTAAATAATTATTAATAAAATGTAAAACTGTAAATTAATTATTTTTAATAGTTAGAATAATATTGGTTAGGAAGGATGCACTTTATTTGGAAAATCACTTAAAAAACTTACATACCTCACTTCTTTAGAGATTAATTTAAGGTATTATTTTTATTAATATGGAGAAAAATTATATTTATTATGAAAATTTCAGCTTCAAAGAA